>OX235272.1:86394174-86433511 GCA_944472155.2 Trichobilharzia szidati
TCTCCTAAACTTAGTACTAAATCAATGCTGTATGTATAAATGTTTTTTTTTAATAGCAATATAAAAATGCATTATGACTTCTGATTTATTCCGCCTCTTCCTTAACCGTTCATATATTTTTAAACTCAGCCATAATTTGTGCTACCTGATATCCCTAATCTTTGGTTTAACCTCTTCAGGAGGCCTGTCTCTAGTTCGCAACATATCTTGCATCACTGATGTAGTATCTTCATAAATTAATCATATTCATATTCACCAAGTACATTTTGATGACTGATTAATATGCCCACTATATGTTTACATATTTTGAAATGAATATTAATAGGAACTTTTCATTCCTTGATGTATCCGAGCTTGTCATTCACTGAAGTGATTCTTGTTTTTTCTCTATCTTTCTATTTCAGCAAACGTGATACCCACTTGGAACCACTTCGGCAGTCGTGGCAAGTATGTGTGCAAAATGATTATTTAGAGAAAATTTTTTTTCATATTGTGAGATTCCATCCCGTCATGTGATTATACGACTTTTTCTTGGCATATCAGCCAGTCATTATCATCAACATATGGGGCCTGGTATTACTGTATCCTCGTCCTAAATACCGCCTATCGTACATTAAGTAAAAGACACTAGAAACAAGTTGAAATTAAACGTGGTTGTATACTGCTATCAGACAAAAGGAAAATAGGTCAAAGCCGGTATATTACAGTTAAGATATCATCGATCCCGATCTTGAGGCACATTACTCAGACTGTCTGTAAACGGTTTCGGTAGTCATATGGTTGGATTTCTGCATTTCTTTACAATACTCACATCACCTATAGTCAATGAACTCAAGGACTTATATCATGTCCGAATCTACTCACTGTGTAATCTATTGAGAACTAATCCCACTTCTTGGTTGTGGTTGTGCTTTGTGAACTGGGTAGTTTAATTGAGAAACTTCCTTTGCCCCTCTAGTCAGTAAATTAGACTTTCTTACTTCAATGTGAAGTGAAGTTTTGAAGCCTTTCATCATTCAAATATAACTGTCTCTTGTTATCTCAACTGTGACTGTTATCCTTCAGAAGTTTTCTTATGCTTATGTTAATTTGTGTTAGTATCGATCCTCTTCTTAACCTTGTCCCATTAATATTGTATATTGAAGTAGACACGAGTAACACCTGACCCCTCCGGGAACTTCAGGCACTTTAGTTTTGACTTACTGAATGGTTTCAACGTAGAACTTTGCACAGATGTGCAGCAGTTCGACTCGCCACACTCCATGTAGCACACAAAGCAAGACAAGAGAGTAGAGAGAAGTTCAAAAGAGAGATATCAAACAGAGATATGAGGCAAAAAGAAGAGTAATATCGAAGAACAATATAGTTTAATTGGATATTATAAGGAGTGGATGCATCTGTGCCAGCGAAAATGATTTTGAGCCATCTCACCGATTGTCTTCAGCCATTGGTTTTTACCGTCCCGAGGACCCGAACCAGTCAGGAAGTCTACACCTCCTTAAGTGACTCAAACTAACTGTCTAAGATTTCATGGACTGATAACTGGCTTCTTGTTTACGGATAGTGAGTAGTCATTTTCCGCTTTCTTTGTCATATTTTTCTTGATAAATTTGTCGGGATAGCTATTTTCAATTAAGGCATCATATACAATGCTTAATTTATCTTCAGTTACTTCTTCTGAGCATATAGCTCTGACTCTATGGCTGAGGGTCTCTACTAAATTTTTTTATACTTGAGAGGAACGAAGCTGTGAAAATGTGTGTGGATATGATAGTGCTATATGTTCAACACAATTTCTTCTTAACACCTTTTTAATTCCAACCATAGAGTGTTAACATTTTAGGGAAGTGTTAGTCTAAGCTCAAGCTGACTCACGTCGATGTGTATCTGTGTTTCACTTACTCCACCATCCTCGACGATCGAGTGGTGTGATAAGCTTCCAAATGTCTTAGTGTACTTTGTAGTTAAACACAGTAATGTTTCATTAGAAAAGGTTTACACATGCTTTGCAGTAGACTTAAGTATATACTAAACATTAAAATCTGCTTCATACGTGTATTCAACCTTTACCTGTTAACGATGGTTTTCCAATTTTCATCTTAAAATTAATCTGTTTGATGGTTAGATTCTTTTAATTCACCTTAGTTTTGTGTTTTCATTCTTTTTTAAAATAGCTTACTCCAGCTGGTAAAATGTGCTATGTAAGTAAACCTTGGATTATTCGATTTTGGACATGGGCTGAACCAGGTCCTATGACATCAGAATTTCTATGTGAACATGGTTATTTTCGACCAGAGCTATGGGAATTACGCAATGCACTGACTTTATCTATCCCAGAAAATATTTGGTCTAATCTTCATAATATGTAAGTAGAATTATTTTTGCCTTAAGTTGTGTACAATGCCTTCATGTAACACTATTGTGTTTGAATTGTGTTCATGTTTACTTTGTGAAGTGTAGTGTAAGTTGTTCCGTGTCCTTGTGACGATAGAAGATGAGAGATCTTAGTAAAGGAATGTTTATTTGCAATTTGGTATCTCTATATAGTGAAATTATGTATACCTTATCTTCAAATCGCCCTTTGCACAGATCCTCCGTGTTGTGCTGCTTCTGGCCTTCTTTCATATCATTTGCTTTCTTTGTCATCAAATCTATCTTTCTGCCATTTGATGTTTTTTTATATCGATGAACATCTCTTCACACATACTACTGATAAGTCTCCTCAGTAGTACATGCCACAGGTTTACTTATCATGCTCTTGTTCTTTTGTAATTGTATGAGTGGTATTTATGTAACACTACGTGTGTAGTTAATTGTTTGGATTGTTATCATGCTTTTTTACCTACAGATGTTTCCAAATAAGAACGATCTCATAGCGTTACATCGAAAAGTTTACCTCAATGTTCTGCTATAGACAGTCATACCCTAAATAGTTAAAAGTTCTCTGTGTTTAGTTTCTTTTCACACAGACAACTCAAGATTGATTATCCTGGATTATAATTGACTTTAAATTGGACCCGGCTGCTATGTAATCTGTTGTTTATTTTCTTGAATCTCAAAGTTTCCATCTCCACACATCATTCATTAATTAACCACTAATGATAAGTTACACAGGTAGGTGTATTGTTGATCGAGGGTCTGTTTAAAACCTCGGCTATCAAAATACTCCGTCATCACATTGCATATAATTTCTCATGTTCAGTTTCTTTTGACCTCTTAAAATATAACCTCTAATGGTGTTTTCTACTCTCGCGAGTATTTAAACTGTCTACAACCTGCTGATTCGCTAAGTTTCTACTAAACTTGGGAAAAAGCAAAATCTTGTATAGCAGCAACGCATCCCAATAAATGAGATACCTGTTCCTGAGATTTTTATTAAAAACTTCTAATGTCTGAGAAATGAAACTAATTACCCACAGTCTTCAATTATTCAGCTGGCAATATGTTCTTGGGTTAAAAAATGTACTCCTGCGCCTTTCTTAAGTGGCTTTCAACCAAATATTGTACATTTGTCGAATGAGGGAGGCAAAGAAGAAATATAAAAAAGGGGACTGGTCTTCGCTTCAGGTCAGAAGGGAGCAATATGTCAAACAGTCTGCTATCGATTAATACTTTACTTGAAGATCCTGGACAAAGAGAAACTATGAAATACTTCCCGCTGAACATTGGGTACATTACATAAACACCTTTCAGAATAAAGCTATTATTATTACTATCATCAAATTAACGGTTGGGTGCTTCCTCTATATTTTGACTGATTATAGCATCAAACAGTTAACTATCAAGAAATGTTTCAATGGAATACGTTTTTTTGTCCATAAAGTTATCAACTAGGCTATACATTCATGTACTTACATTACATGTGTGAGAAAGTTCCAGAATTATTTCCGGTCAGAGGTCAGATTAATAAAACTACTAAGTGTAATAAACAGAAGATAGATAAGTAATGGCACTATTCTAGAAATATTTCAGGCCAAATGTCAAATTAAAAATTCCAATTTGTAATAATCAGGAAGATCGGCTGGAAAAGGCAAAATAGGATTATAATTACTAGAAAACTAGTCAGTTTGTATAAATGCGGGTTAAGGATGTAGTATTAACGAAATGGTTGCTAGGAGGTTCGGACATATAAAAATAAAAATAAAAACAGTAATCAAATCCAATAATGCAGGTAGGGATTTAAAAGACAAATATAATAAATAAACAGGAAGGTTGGACGAAAAAGGTAATGCGATAATCATTATTGATGAGACTGACTTTTCATGATGGCCATGGTAGGGAAAACGGTTGCGCGTATTTCTTTCGGACACATAAAATAGGCTCCAGTTTTTGGATCGCCAGTGCCTCAGCTATTCCTAGATGTCTTGATTTCACTCCCTTTGGTAGGTTAGATCGGATTTTATATGTGGCTTTGAAGGACTTTTCACATGGGGCTGAATGTCCAGAATTCATCAGATATTCTGTTATCGAACTGTATACCCCTTTGCTAGGTAGTGTTCCCGCGCGCGTTCTACAAGCGGAAGCATGGTACAGCCAATCGAACTGCATCGATGTAATTCAGAGTGTGTCGTTTCAGTGTTCGTGAGTTAGGCGATATGTGATTTCCAGAATACTTTGGGATATTCATGTTTCTTAAGGCAATTCTTCAAGGAGAAAATCTTTGCATTCGCCTCAGTAAGCTTGACGGACAAACGTAGAAACTTGTTCAGTCCCTTTACCGTCAATTGGTCCTTGCTTCTCTTCAAATCACGGAATATATTTTTTAAAAATTTATTTTATTATAGCTTGATTCCACACAGTATTTTGGTACAAGTATGAAATTTTCAGCATGTGATATCGGTAGCCCAAATTTAGCAGGCCGACTATAGTTATCGGGTGTGCGTCGGCTGGGATCGAACCTCGGACCATGTGCATGGTCGGCGAGAGTCCTAACCGCTGCGCCACCGACGCACACATTGGATCATAGGAATTATTAAGACGGTTGCAGCGAAGAAAATTTTCTGCAAATCAAGACTACCTGAAATGGAGCAGAATATCTCAAAAACTCCCACGTTCTGCATGAGTTATCTGAAGATGAAAGAACATCATTCGAAAACTACTCGTATACGGTTACAAAGAAAAGAACAGATGATGTCATAATGAAACTAAACCAAAGCCTTAAATCCGTTACCAAAGAAACCGTCCTTCTACTCGTTCAGAAAAATACGTGTTCAATTATTGTGATGTTCCACTATCTCCAATTCAAATGCAAATCTTAGCACTTGTGATGCAACGTCAAAAGTGAATGTACTAAACACGGAAACACCTGAAAACGTCCAAGTCGCCCCCCCCCCCCAAAAGATGGTGATATTGAACCTCGAATTTAAAAGTGATACCGAAGTAGAAATTCTCCATAGACGACTTTCGAAGTCTCTCAGTAAAACATACTTCGCCACCAGCTTACGAATAACACTCTCCTGCAATAAACTACTCACCCAATACGTGGAAGACAAGCTGTCGTATTGGGTCACTTCAACATGCATATACAAGTTCACTTGCTCGTGTGGAGCTGACTACATTGACCGTACCATGCGTCCGCTTGTAAAACGCGCGCGGGAACACTATCCAGCATGACTAGCAAAGGGGTATACAGTTCGATAACAGAACATCTGGTGAATTCTGGACATTCGGCCCCATGTGAAAAGTCCTTCAAAGCCATATATAAGATCCGATTTTATGATGTCTTTTCTACCCGATCTTGCTGATTATTACACTTTGTAATTTTATTAACTTCACCTCTAATTCTGGAACTATCTCATGCATTTACTATAAATACACGAATGCACAGCCTAGATGATGACTTCGTCGAAAAGAAAATTTTCTTCTCTACAACGGTGTTTTTAACAATTCGTTTTTTCTTTAGTCTATAATTTTTATCTTAAAGTAACCCCTTATTGAAATTAAATCTACTGAAGAAACTTGTTATCGTCGTATTAAGCGTACCTCTTTTTACCACTTATACATATATATATATATACTTGTAGATGTAAGTTGAAATTGCTTTAAATAGACTGCATTGGAGTGTGTTAGCCCATTCTGATTATTCAACCAATATTGTTTACTAACTTATACACTAATGGAGACGTGTGTTACCATTTGGCACACTATTTTCAGCCAGTATTTGTTGGCTTACTTTAGTCCACGTCAACTTGCCTCAGATATTTAGTGGTTTATTTGTACATTTATGAACATAAATCTTTTGCAATTTGGATTTTTTCATGACTCACGTGATGGTTCTGAAGGGTTTGATCCCTAGTGCAGTTGTGGATGCACACTACTTGGCGTCGGAAGCTAGAATGTGAAACTGTAATAGAGAAATTGTTTGGAAAATCCCGTCTGAACGATCTAATTACAATATTGATGCTTATTTGAATGTTTCAACTAACTTTGCAATTATTATCCATTTTTCTCCTGGACTGTATGTCATTGTTCTGATATTTGCATTTCGTATATCAACTTGATCCTTACTATTTGTCTTTACCCCTTGTTTAATAACTAATTTTAATACTTCTCTCTGGGATGTATTGGTAGTGTGTCGTTTTACGACTGAGATTTTGTTTGAGTGAATCAATGTGATTCAGACCTTGAACTATCCTTAGGAAACCTTTGTGTCTGATTATTGTGAATAGAATGTTTGACCTCCATCTGTTTGGGAATATTCTACTTCATTCTTGGGTACTTCTTACAGTTGAATTTTGGCTAAGTAATTTTGTTCTACAGTACTTGTTTTATGTTTAGAAACTTATCGTCTGCCTAACGGCTCTGTGGAGGCAATTTTAAGTCTCCAGTGTTACTATTGTTGAATAGAACCGTACTTGGCTTTATCGAAAAATAATCGTCTGTCTACTGTCTTTGGGGCGTTCTGTGACTATGAGTGTCATGAAAGTTTCGGACAACTGTACAGTACAGCGTCAAGATCAGTTCCTTGCATTCAGAAACAAACAACTGTCCAGTGCTCTCTAGTTTTCAATGATCTGTTTAACTTGTCCTAGTTTATGGTGAAATCTATGTTGAAGTTATTTCAGATACCTACAAAAGCTTATAATTTGAATATTTGTCTGTTTATTGAGTCAGTTTTTATTTGGATTAAAAATGTCTTTTGCCGAGGTATTTTTTTGCCCTAATTTGATGTAGGAATTCACTAGACAGCTATTTTGTCTTAGTTTGTGATTTTGGCGGTACACACCCTCACTATTTCGCGAATTTTTGAATTCAATACAATACACTACCATTTATCCACTGGGTCTCATTCCTGTCTCTGAGATTTTCCAACTCAGATTGATGTATATACCTGTTTGTTATTAGCAGTTCCCTTGCTGACTAACTAACTAACTCCCTAACTGAATGTCTATCTATCTCAAATCTTTACTTACAGACAGTCTTTTTTTTATTATTTTGTTGATGTAATGTTCCCTTTTCTACATCGTTACAACATGCATTGTCCAGTGCAGTACACAGTTTCTATTTGATACTCCTTTTCTCGTTGATGTAACGTTTAGAAATGTAGTAATTCTTTTCACCTTCCATAATTAATACATTTTTGTTATACTTCAGGCTTTTTCACAGCATCCTTTTGCTCATTCTCTTAAGAAATTGAATCGATTCATCTTGTGTGATTATAATATATTTCCATATGTTAATAAATATGGTTTTGTCTTAGTCAATCTCAATGAACTGTGGATAAGTAAGGATCGATTTTATGGGATATAGCAAAAGTTAGTTCTTCTTATTATTATTATATATTTCTTTCTTTTAAAAATAAGGTTTGGAGGTCATGAAATTATTCGAGAATTGATTCCTTGTACTGACTGTTGTGATGCTATAACCAAAAGGCAGAAATATGAACTTTCAGAAGTGATGAGGGTGAGTCAGCTAAGTAGCTATATCAAAAAAATTTTTTCTTTCTCATATTATCTTGTTGTCGGTGTTGTTGTTGTTGTTGTAAGGAAATATACAAGACCAGTTGGTGAAAAGGTTTCTGGTTGACACCTATATACACTTGATTGAATGAATTGTTCAAATTTTTTTGACGCCTTTTAATTATATAAATAGAACACGATTTTTGGGGGAAATCTTGTTAGGACGCGGTAAATCACGAATTGGTAGAAGTTGGACTTCATGGGCTGGCCATTGAATCGGGTCCCAGTGGCTGAATGGTATACGAGCTCGCCTTGTAACTGGAGCGTCAGTGGCACAGCGGTTATCACTCTTTACGACCATGCACATGGTCTGCAGTTCGATCCACGGCCAACGCACTCCTTTCCCTCGCTAAGTCAGAAATAATGCTAGTAAAGAGGAAAGGTTGGACATGAGGCTAGCATCCTCATCCCGTAAAAATAAACACAACTGCTACAGAGACTTCAAGCCTCTAGCTTGAAGCCTTATGTTCCACTGGGAACGTGAAGGAATCAATAAATAATAATAATTGTAACTGGAGGGTCCTGGGTTCGAACCCTGGCGGTGGATGCGTACTGCCGATGTGTCCCGAACTAGGATGAAACAGCTGTCTTGTACTCCAGTGCTTAACGAGTGACATCTCTATATAATAGTTCTATTCATTGTATATCTACTTAACATTTTTTATATGCAATTAACTGACTGGTTCCAACATAGAACTCTGCGCTGAATTGTAGCAGTTCGAGTTGTCGCACTCCATGTAGCACACAAAGGGAGACAGAAGAGATTCAGACGAACGACAGTAAGCAGAAATGTGAGGAAGAGAAAATAGTAGTGATAGAGAGTAATAATTTATCAGCTATATAGAGAAAATCAAATTTATTAAATACTTTTGAAATTATATCTCGTATGAAAACAACAGAAGTTAGTTTCACTTAGTGTGCTAACTAGTGCTCTCCTACACATGAATCTTTTTTTCTCTGTCATTAAATGACATTTTTTCCGCTAAGATCGTCATAATCATGAGCTTGTTAAAACAAATTGTTTTGATGAAAGTATCAATTTCATTTGAAACAAGTGTAGTTGAGAAAAAAACACCAACCCACACTCACACACATGAACTCGTTATTCTTTTGTCTGTAAATGATTTCATGTGTATAGAAGGGAAAGTGTTTAGTGAATATCTGATTTCATAAATTTGCACATTTCGAATTCCTAACTAAAGAACACCATAAAGTTCTCAAAAATAATGATGAAATCGTGATATTGAGACTTGATAAAAATCTCAGAGATGGCGTTGATTGACGACAAGGCAGGCTATATTACGAAGATGGAGTCCATTCTCAACGACCTGCTTAGGTTTAAATTGGGAAATTCAAATGAAGACAGAATTGATGATACTGAGAGAGCTCCTTAAAAGGAGATGGATTAACAACAGTACTTACAATATTTAATTCAATTTTAGATTTTCCCGTCGATTGATTGGACCGAAGTGCTCGGTCTCAGGTTGATATGTCGGCTTCTTGTGCAGATGCTTCGATGATGTCTGGGCATGTAATTAAAAGTTAATTGGTGGATGGTGACTAGCAGTGGAATCCAGGATGCGCATTTCGTCCCATTAGGGACTCGTCATCTAGAATGCAGGTATACTAAGTGACGAGTCTGTCTGTCTGTATTCGACATAAAACTTTGCACCGATGTGCGGCAGTTCGAGTCACCACACTCCATGTAGCACACAAAGCAAGAGAGGAAAGTAGAAGAAATGCACAATAGAGACAGTAAGCTGAGGTGTGAGACAAAGGAGTAGTAATAACGAAGAACAATATAGTTTCATTGGAAATTATAAGTCACAAGGAGTGGATGCATCTGCGCCAGCCATTGATAACGATTTTGAGCCATATCACCGATTGTCTCCAGCCTTCATTGGTTTTTACCGTCCCGAGGACCCCAACCAGGAAGTCTACAACTTCCTACGTGACTGGCTGGTTCTCTCGTGTTTGTGCCTCCCGAGCACACTTAGTCTACGCAATATTGTTGAGTCTAGGACCAAGTGACGAGACCCAAATAGGACGAAATGCTCATCCTGGTGGATTCCACTACTAGTCATCATCCACCAATTAACTAAGTACTTAACTTTGAGGGTCTTCTATGTTTAAAATATACGGCCTGCCAAAAGTACCAAAGCAAGATATTCCCATTAGACCGATACTTTTTATTCTGAACTCACCCAAGCAGAAAGTCGTTCGTTGGCTTACAGAGATGTTGAAGCCTACTGGTCAAAAATTATTTCGGCATATAGATTGAAAGACTTATTCAACTTTGTCGAAAGCCTAAACAATATGAACGTTTCCAGTAAGTTTATGGTGTCATTTGTTGTAACCTCCCTTTCACTAGGATTTCAATACATGAAGTTGTCGATATCATCTTCCAGTAATCTGAACTGCTTCCTTTGCTAATACCGGAATTTAAACGCCTACTACTAATGTGCATCATAGATGGACTATTCCGTTCTGATAATACGTATGGTGTAGGTAGAGGCAGTCCACTAGGCCCCGTACTGGGCAGACATAGAGCTAAAAGATGCGGTCGATGAAACGACTTCCTGTTGTCGGTAATACTGATGACACTTTCGTATTATGTGTGGTAATGAAAGTCATGCAACTCACTTACCACTTCAACTTATTCAGTCGCACTTATGAAAATATTGACTTCACGTGAAATTGATGGAAAGTTCCATTTTCTTGTTATTGCTATACAACGCTTGAGGCATGGAAGTTTGCAAAGATCCATTGACTGAAAATCCAAGTGGAATGGACTATACTTGGGTTTCAATAGTTTTTGTCCAATAAGCTATAAACGAGCATTGATTAAAACTCTGTTTTACAGAACTAGACGAATTTTGCTCCACTGGAAAACTGGAACAAAAACTTCTTAACGATTACCCTTTGAAATTCATCAGCAGGTATCGAAGATCTTTAAATCTGAGTGCGAAACAAACCATAGCTGTGATCATATCCCCAGGAATAATCAGGAGAAGATTGGATACTTCTCTAACGAGAACCTATCCTACAGCTAAGTTGGTACCGATCAATTTACCCTTTGGTACAATAAACGGTTGATAGATACCCTTCCTATTTTAACTTTCATGGTGTAAGTAAATTTACTTGTGTCTGCGGTAGCAGTTACTTTGAACAGAAGTATTGCCAAACATCTTGTTGGTACAGCTCACGAGGTGGTCATTGCGAAATCCTTCAAGATTATTAATAGACAATATAAATCAACTGCCCTCAAGTTTGCTGAAGCATCCGCTTTCGAACGTGTTCTTCAGAAAACGATAATATGCTGTCGAATGAATAACATATATTCTCTTGGAATGCTTTCTTCTCTTAAGTGACCATTAGCTTTATTAATTTTCCTTCAATTTCTCCTAATTTCACCAAAGCCATATTCTTTTGTTGAAGTGCAGCTGTATTCGTGTTCTTCAGTTTTTTCTTATGTTGTGTAATCTGTGACAACTTGGATTTATACTTTTTGTGCAGGGTTCTGTTTTGATCCGTTTGTTGGTGTGTCCGTCCGGTGGTAGTCAGGATCCTCTAGTCAGTTAGGTGCTACAGTAGAAACACCTTTTGGTATTTCAGATAGGCTACTTATAATTGAAGTCGACTTGGATACTTTGTACGTAGTCTGAAAATTGTAGGATGTCGCGACTAAATCCATTACTGATAATATCCACGCTGTATGATGAAGTCATTAGTTATGCACAATTCATTTAACCTACTAAAATGGTGATTTCACAAATATTTTTTGTAGGTTTGCTCATCTACATCCCCGTCAACCACGTCTTATGCTATTAGTAAAAAATGGTTGGATGTATGGCTACAGTTTGTCAAAGGGAAGGCTTGGGGTAAGTTTAACTAGGGTGCTTTTCAGATATTTAGTGTATATGTGCCTATCTATATATATTGTCTTTGTCATATGGATAATTTTTTGCTCATATGAAAGCACATATATACTATGGCGACACTTGATTCCAGATGGAATATTGAATTCATTTCGATATTTGTACTACTCATGAGTACTGCAATTGTTTTGGCTAAAGTTTTATTCCAACTCTTTTATGTCGTTTGTTTTTTATGAAATAGCAAACTCGTTTGTTGTCTGAGTGATTCACTGGTGTGGTCTCAATATAGAGCTTTGCACAGAAGTGCAGCAATTCGAGTTGCTACACTCCATTTAGGACACAAAGGGAGACGAAAAAGAGAAAAAAGAAAAGAGATTCGAAAGAACCAGTGAGAACAATTTCAAGCATATCACCAATTGTCTCCACCATTAGTCCTGGGCATCCCGAGGACCCAAAGCAGTCACGTGGTCTACCCCTCTCTACATGGCTGAGTCAAACTAACTAACTGATACCTGGTTCCTGTTTGACTAACACTAGCTCTTTTCCAACCTGATCCACCTTATGCCAGCTAACACTGCCCATTATCGAGGAAGGCGATCGATGGCTAGGCATAAGTAACACATATCCTAAACATTTCAGTCGGCTTGACTTCACAACCTCGGCAATTGATTTCCCCTCCTTACCTAATACTTGATTGGAGCTTAACCGCAATATTGCTCACCTTACTATACCACTTTAGACTAAAGATAGAACTCAGACACCTATGATCAAAGACAGCTAGCCAGGCTTTTCATTTCTTCCACTTTAAATAGTCATGTCTCACTCACAGTCATTGGGGAGGACGGAAGGAACTGCTGAGCAGTATACACGTTCTTTGATCGATAGCTAGATATCACGTCTACACCAGAGATGGCGTAATTTGGTACATGGCACACGAGTCTTTCGTGTTCTCTATTAACAGGTTATTATTTCTAATAAGTTCCATGTTACAATAACCGTTTTTTGGAAAGACCGATATCGTAAAGTTGAACGGAGATATGGATTTAAATGTTAGCTAACCAGATCGGGTTTTTTCATGTATGTCAGTCTACACTTATTGTGTGCGCTCACCCAGACTGTGGAATTCGGACAAGGGGCCAACTCATTGAAAGTTAAATGCTATAGCTACATACGTACATGTATCTATCATATACACACGGCCTTTGTTCAACGTTAAACTTTATTGGTAGAACCTTTATAAAGTATCGTATCTCGAAGTTGATCACAAAAAGTATTCGATACATGTATCCCATTGTAGTAAAAGTATATTCTGTCTCTGCGAAACGAAAATATTTTTTTGCAAAAGGAAATTACTGATTTTGCCCAAAGTTACTTCGATTGGCAATGTTGGTTACGTAATTTCCTTAATAATCTGTATCAGTTCTATCCCCTGTAATGTATTACATTCTCATTAATATTTTCGTTTGTTTTGTTTGGTGTACACTTTTTTTTCAGATCCCCCAGGTCCTATTGATAACTCAGATATCTTATCATGTAATTCATCAATTTATCGTTGTCGTAATCATTCTTCATCATTTTCATCTACTCCACTGGGTAATTATGAATGTTTATCAGCAGAAGTTTGGAATGTGTTATTTAGTATATACGGTGGAGGTCCAACTGTATCTGTATGCGGAACTCCCTATCTATCAGTGAATACTATCGATGAAAGTTTAATGGATTCCTCTGGTCAAAGTTCTTCAGAACAATTATCACAGCAAAGTTCATCGAAGAATTCTTCTCCTGAGCCTCAGTTGCCTATTCAGAAAAGTGAGAAAGTAAGATGAAAAAAACAAAACTTTTGTGTCCAGCTATTTAACAGTTTGTAATTTTTCAAAAATTTGGATACTCTAGTTATTCTGTTTTAATTTTTCACATTTTCCTATTCTTCACCTCTTTCGTCTCTGCATGAACACTCGAAGTCATATAAAACAAGTGGTAATCAGCGTAGAGTCACCCTTTATTTTTTTAGCTATCTGTTTTGCGTAATTATTGTTCAAAAACATACAAATTCAATGACACATCTTTGGAAACATTTCTTTTGTTGCTGTGAAAATGCAACTGTACAGCTTGAGAATGATATCAGTGGAATCCAGGATGCGCATTTCGTCCTATTTGCAATTCATCAGCTACCGGATGTAAGTGCATTCCATAGTGAGTGATGATATTTCCACCGGGTCTCGAACCCAGTGCCCATAGTTTCAAACACCAAAGCGTTATCCACTAGACCACTTGGGCCACGAGAGCCACCTCTTGTGCAACGGGTCATATTAATTATTTAATTCAATTTTAGGGCACTGGGTTCGAGCTTGGGTGGGAACATCATCACTCACTGCGGAATGCAGGTACATCCAGTAGCTGACGAGTCCCAAATAGGACGAAATGCGCGTTATTCTGGACTCCACTGCTAGTCATTATCCAACAATTGACTTCTAGTTATATGACCAGACATCGTCGAAGCATCTGCACAAGAAGCCGACATGCCAACCTGAGACCGAGCACTTTGGTCCAATCAATCGATGGGAAAATCTAAAATTGAATTAAATGAGAATGATATCGCTGAAAATAGTAAATCTTCGTTGAATGTCTTTTCTAATATATTAAGTTTCGATAAAAGAAATATTGTGAAACACTCTCTCATTTGATTGGACACTAGTCAATGACTAGTGTGTAGTGTGTCTAGTCCTTTGTTTTTGGTGAAGACTGAGTTCTATCATCATTCAAGTTTGCAATGTGGCCAGCATTCTAAGTGGCTCGCGATCATGGTGCTCTTTGAATTGTTGATATTAGATGGTTGGAGGCAATCGGTTCAGTGGTAACGTAACGTCTCTGACTGCAGCACTGAATGGCGCGGTTTTAATCTCAGAAGGGACATGAGTTCCTTCAGGGTTGCAGATAAGCCTTGCTGACGAAACCTAGGCCAGTCTGGACTTCCTGTCGATCACCTTCAACTATCTATTATCAATCTCTCATTTCGTGAACAGCTACCTTGCTTTGCAATAGAAATGAAAGTTGGACATCACCTTCAATTCATTATTCTCAGACTACTTCATCACGTTATTTTGTTTGTCGTTTGTACATAGGATGGGACATTGCGTAAATTTTTGTATGAAGATAAAGGTAATAGGAGTATAGTGTCTTTCTCACTTGTCAAAAGTCGAGCGTATAATCCAGTTTTATATTTTAGCTATTCTTGTCGGAGTGGTTTAGTTTAATTTGCTTGCCTGAATTACTTACATATTGGCGTTATTGTGTTGGCAAACATAAAGGATAACGATATTAGATGGTTGGAGGCAATCGGCATGAAGCCTTCGACCTAGGTTTCGTGCTAGTTTGCACTCACCAGTCAGTCAGCAGAACGTATCTGCAACCGTGAAGGGAATCATATTCCATCTAAGATTCGATCCCGTGTCAGCTATTTGGTGTGATCAGAGACGTTACTACTGAGCTATTCGGACTCGCAGTTGACCTCCTGTAGGACTGTATTGGATAGCATCATTCATTGCGAACTCCTCAATAACCTTGAACGCATATTATTCGTTAGATTACAGAACCTGAGGTGTATTCTACATAAAATGTGTTTACCCCAGACCATAACTCAAAAATACTTCCGAATTACGATGAAGGGTTTTTGAGTTTCACAGCTATCAAAACAGTTTCATCTATATTAAATAAGGAAATGTTCTCTTTCCATATATCTGTTTACATGGAAAATACAGACAATAATAAAACGCCCTTACTCTACTATTTGTCTTAACCTTAAAGTACTAGCAACCTATTGTCCAAACAGTACTTAAAAACAAGATGAAATCTGCACTTCAGTGTATTGCACAGCGTTCTTACTGACACTGTAATAACGATAGGTTCTGTAATCCAACAAATGATATACGCCTCAGGTCACTGCTTCGTTCTCACTCCGTGTTCGGTATTCTTTAGGTTGACCGTTGTGTTCACTTCTTCAGCACATGCTTCAATTTGACCTTCAATTGAAGTATGTGCTGATGAAGATGCCTCGAAAGACAATGAAAGTTTCGCGACTAAGTCATCCACCTTAGGGAACACCAAGAGATGCATCACAAAAATATTTTCATAGTTTTTATGAGGGCTAAGATAGTACCCGGGCGCCCAAGCCAGAGCATAACTGGTGGTCGCCTTAAAAGGCCACCTTGAGGCTTTACTTGAAATCTGATCCATAAGACAGTGGACCAGCTGAATTTGCACGAAAACTGATGACCTAAACAATTTCATACGCCATTCGGTGTTTCCGAATTATGTAGCCCATGTACACAATAGGTTTGGAATCAAGGTTTCCCAATTCATTCAGGTAGACTAGAATGTCCACCGATCCTGTTGTAAGCGCTAGACGTTCGTATTCACCCTCTCACTTTTATGTGGAACACCTCCTCCGGCCTATGAAGGCAGTGAATAAGACTTATCAGTCAGGGGTTATGAACGTGTGCTCACACGAGAGAGCATTTTGAGGAGACTAGTGAAGTTTACCCAGCCTTGGTCGTAACGGGTCATTTTGGTGAGGCGGAGGAGCAGTGCGTCAATATCATACATCTCATCATATCTAAATTACCTACGTTAATATGATACATATTCTTATATTACTACTATATTTCTTAGTTTATTTATTATCCAGACTGTTATCAGCTTTCATCCTGTACTTTTTTACAACTTTTTCTCATTTCTAAGGAATTCCCCATACAGACGAGTAATGGTGTTGTTATCAATGGGAATGTCTCTAATGGTTTAGATTGGTCAGAAAACACATCAAACTTAAATCAATGGCAATTCATAGATAACGCCGATTGGACAACAAATCCATCAATTAATCATCATCATCCAGTCTTAACCAATGGTAATGCTGATTGTCATCATCTTGAAATCTCTGATCGTGGAGATGGTAGCAGTGAGCCGCCGATTGAACAACAACATTCTATGCATAAAAGCAATTCCCCTGAAGTTGAACAAGTCAATGGAATTTATCCTGTCAATACACCAGAAATATTAACTAACTATCAAATAATTCCTAACGGCGGGAACTCTGTGCCTACCACTACTACTACGACTACTGATAAAACGGAACAATACAAAATTATCACCTCTTCTGGAGATTTTGGTGATTATGATCCAACACAATTATTGATTCATAAGAATATATCTAAAAAGTCAAATATAGTCATCAAATCGATTAAACCTGGGTCGAATAAACGTCGTCGGTTAACTCCTACAAAAGCATAACTAATATAAACCCACATATATACATACCTAATTTCTATTGAAATTTAATTATTTTATTTTATTGTCATTGTTGTTGTTGTGGATAACGCTACTGTGATTTTGCTTTTTTTTGCTTTTGACTTTCCTTGGGTGAAAAGGAAAAAGTCGATTGCAGTGCTCTCTCTGACATCTTTTTACAATGCAGTGTAGAGTATTCCCCTCAATGGATAACTTATTTGTGTTAACATATAACTTTTAATGTGTATTTACCTCTCTTGTATTTATTTATTTATGTTTATTTCTACTGACATTGTACTTTCAAATGACTCAACACAGTCAGTCAGTCAGCTGTTGTTGAAACTTGACGCGTTTTTATTTATTTATTAAAAGAAACATTTTGTATAGGTTACTACTTCATTACAACAGGTATCATCATCCTCGGCTGACTGGATACTGCTATAACCACTAATAATAATAATAATAATATCCGGATCTGATGATCATAAATCCCTTCATTTCATGTATCATTTTTACTCCCCTCCCGGGCCTCCGCTGCACATTGTTCATCCCACTTCCCCACCCCACCCCCGCAAAAGAATGCGAGTAATCCTCCTCTTTGTTTTCTCTCTCCTTCATTTTATGAGAAACGTTTAGTGTTCAATTGATGTAATCCCTATTCTCATTATTGGTTTTATTCCAGGGTGTTGCTTTCTCTGTAGACGAAATGCTGTTATCGTTTCTGAGACTACTAAGATATAAATAATACCGCTACTCTTACTGCTACTGAAAATAGAAATAAGTAGTAAGTGTTTTTATTCCGTTTTTTTTTTAAATTATCATTGTTATCTCCTGACGAAAATGGCAAATGCACTTTCATCATACGGAGACAAGATGTTTCACATTGTTATGTATGTGTGTGTGTATGTGTATAAATTTAAAAGTATATCCATGTTGTATATGTATTTAAAGTTAAGTTAATATTCTATTATTATTATTATTACTATTATTGCTATTATTATTTATTATTATAATATAATCTCTAATATCATCTATTGTATTCATTTCACACCCCGCCCCTCTTGCTTCATTTCTTTTTGTCTGTTCAACTGTAAGGAACAGGTGAATTGACACATTGTACAATTACTTGTTTTCTAGTGTATCCAATGTGTGAAGAACTCCACTTTCTTGTGTTATGTGTATAATCATTGTTTTATTGTCTGTTTGCCTGATTGTTGGTAGTTTTTGCTTAGTGCTCCTTTCTGATCTAATTCATCTGTTTGAATAATGAATTCTTTTTCGTTTATACTGACTTCCCTTATTTGTTCGTTTGTTTGTTTGCTTGCTCGCTTGTTTATTATTTTCCCCTCAAAATTTACAAAATAATAAATGTGACTACTCTTCAGGATTTACTTAAGTAATATATATATATATGATAATTTAATTAACCAGCTCACTAACTAACCTACTGGTGTGACTTCATTGTATATGTTGAAGGAGGTGTAATACGCCAACAGATAGAAGATATCCTTTGTGATATGATGTGTTCAGTGTGTGTACGTGAGTATTTCTGCGGCCTTCTTGTCGGTTTTGTTTGACGCAAACAGAACACAACTAGGCAGTAAATGTATTCTAATTACGTTAGAAAAGTAAAACAGTTCTTGGGTTCCATTGTTTTATTCTTCCTGTAAAAACCAAATACAAGAAATCGGATTTACTGACTGTTCTTTTTTTCTATTTTAATATCCTTTGAGTTGACAAGTTTAAAGTATCTTATGAATCTGTAGACGATAGTATTATTATTATTTGAACAAAGCATGCACAACTGTGGTTTGTGCAGACTAATATGGTACCATCATCATATATTTCGTTGGCTTCTCATCAGCTGCTTACGGCCTGAGTAAATAAATTATGAGGTTTGTGTACAGAAAGGTTTAAACATACTTGCAAATTGTTTTCATGATGTCAGTTGACAGAAGCTTCCACAATTAGTGAGCAGTGCTCAGAAAATTGCGCTTATACAGTTTTTACACAGGTAGTTGAAGTTAAAACAAAATAAATGTATGCATACAATGATAAAGGAGTTACGTAATAAATACGAGAGATGCGTAAGATGCAAAGTAACTCAAATCAAAGAAACAAGAGACAAGCAAAATTGCAAATTATAAAGGAGAGGGTGAGATCAGAGACAAAGATTACGTAATCAAATGAAAGAAAGAATAAAGACATCCAGTTAGCAGGATGGGCAAGGAAAGACTGATGCTAACTGCTTCTTTCTGAACACATGAATCTGGTCTCAAGCGTTTGATAGAAATTGCTTCAGCAAACTTGAGGAGAATCGAGCTCCTTTGTCTATTGATGATTTTAAAGGATTTCGCAATTTCTATCTAGGAGATGTCTGGTAATAGCGTTATTATAAGAGTTAGTTCCTTCGAGACGTAGGCTTTTCGGTACATGTTCAGAAAATCGGAAGTGTGCCCTTCTTTCTGTTCTCCCAATGTAACTGCTCCCGCAGATACACATAACAAATTTGTATACACAGTTGGAATTAACATGAGAAGGGTATCCGTCCACTTTTGACTGCACCAAAGAGCTTGCTAAACGATGGACGGGAACCAACTTAGCTGCACAATAGGCTCTGGTTAGTGACGTTCTAAGTCTTCTGTTGACCATTTCTGCAATGTTTTCACCTTTAAAAACTAGTTGAAGGAAGACAGGCTTTTTCTCAACTGTGATTTGTTTGATATTTGAGCCTTCAGATCTTCCATATTTCTTAATGAATCTTTGAGGATAACCGTTGTTTTATTATATTATTCCAGACACTGGCAACCATGAGGATGCTGCTCACACTGCCTACTGGAACAAAGTCTTGGCGAGTTGGGGGGGGGTCGGTTGGCTCTTGAAGATAACCACCACCCATTTCGATCTGAGCATTATTCCAACCCTTGTACAAACTATTATTAGAATTTGTGTAGCGTCTATAATTTACTAAGTTTGTGTTTTAGTAATCAGTAATTACCGTAATACGCAACACCTGTCAAATCAGTCTAAATGAAAAACGAAGGGGTCAGTTAAAATAAACAAAACGATGAAGGATTTAACAATAAGTGTAACACTGCATTCGGCAATATGCTCAGTCAAGGATTTTCGGGGTAGGTTAAGAGTAATAATACTGTTTTTGTACATACAGAGGGTGGGCAATAAGTTCAGGAATAGCTATCGCCTGCACGCATTTCACGAAGCGTCCTTTGACTGTGTTGATTTCACTTAAGTGTTTAGGTATAAACGAAGTTGGCAGTTTATCACCTACGTTTATCGACAGTTTGCAGTTCATTCGATTTTCTAATCATTTTGGGTATATGTTCACTCACGCACAAAGCACAAATACTTCTCCCTAGTATGTGTGGCCACATACAATCACGTGTGTCCTATTGAAACCTGTTGCACAGCATGCTTTTGGCTTTTTCAATAACTATAAGTCGGGTTGCATAGTAGCTACTACAAGTGACCGAGTTTAGTCTTTGTCTTAAAATCCTACTATTTATTTCTCTTAACTTCAAAGTATTCGAGGGATCAGTGATATATATCGTTGTGCGCTGAAGTGACAATAAGAATAAACGTAAATCCAGTATTATCCTGATCAAGATATTTTGGTGATGATGTATTAGATCATTTCTTTCAGTTTTGAACCGGTCCAGTTGTTGCTGTTACAACAGCAACAAAAGTACTATGATGAGTCTCAAATGAAACTGGTTGTAGCTCTTACAAATAAATTACCAGTTTAGATAGCGAACTGACTTTAGTGAGACAACGGCTTAACACTAGGGAGTACAGGGCACATGTTTCGTCCTCGTCCCGGACTCCTAATCAGTCCGAGCCACCGACTTCACTGGGGATCCAACCCAAGACCTTCAGGTTACGAAAACCCATGGACCTGTCGGTAACTTTGACGGAATCTACTGTTGAAGTTACCCAAACTAGGACCCAAGAGTTGAAAGTACTCACTGGTTTATACAGTTGTTCTCTATCTGTCAGCTAGTGATCTACTTGGAAATCAATTAAACCTCTACAAACCAACACTCGACAGTAAACTTTTATTGCAGTCACCTTGTCATCCCTGTACTGACAAAATTTATTCCGTTCAAAAGTCAGCCATAGAATTTATTTATGACTGATGCTCAACATGTGGTGAGAGCTGTCTGCAAGCCAAAATTTTAAACAACAATTTACGTCAATGTTTACGTCCTAAATCGGGGTCATGAGAAAAAACAGGAACAAAGCCTAACCTTGAAGAACTCAACAACCAATCACAGCAGACTTAGCGTGGGCGGATACGATTCGCAGACATATCACCGGACTGTCTAAGAAAAGGCAACAAAGAGATGACAGAATAACCTTCAACTGGAAATCAACCAATCAGAAGACGTTGCTTCTCTGATAACAATGACGAATAATAATGTACATAAAAATTAATAAATATCTGTTGATTTTCTCAACAAATGATTTACTGCCTGTCTCTTACATTCTGTCGTTACAGACATACCTATAATTTTTGGTTTGGAAGACTCAAAATAGAACTGGCCGAGCTAGGTGGTTTTAGGATCCAGTATAAAATAGTATATCATCCTTTCTCACTAACCGTGTGATTTATCTTGTGATGGAGTTACTATGTGAATGCATCATTTCTCACTCATATTGTGGTTTAGTGTGGGATCAATTCATCCTCTTTTGTCTCATCTTAGTCTTTGTCGGATCACCAACCAATCAGAATAGACAATGTCAGCCAATAAGCTCAGACATGTCCTCGAGTGGAACCTGAAAGGGAAGCGGTGAGTTGGTCGTCCAAGGGTGACTTAGAGGGTGTCATGTGAAGAGGAGATGAAAGCATGTGGGCAGACCTGGAGCCAAGTGAAAACTTTAGCAGAGAACCGAACTCAATAGAGACGTGCAGCTGAAGCCCTATGTTCCTCTAGGAATTAAAGGAAATAATAAGATCAGTCCATCCTCAAGGTTGTGAGCCAACTGTACTGTGTTAAATTAAATATATAAATAAGATGTTTTTTTCCTAATAGATGTCCCATACAATCTCTTACAGTCACAGGCCAGTCTTTGTCTTTTGACATTTGCGTGGCTCAGTGAATCGGAAGGTACAACGGACAAATAGGCATATTAACGTATCAGTCGAGTTCATTACCGTTACTGTAATTAACAGGCGCAGGCATAACAAAGTGTAACGGATTTATTCAATTCAATCATAACAAATTGGTGTTGGCGTCTATCCAGTTCAGTTATAACAGATAGTCAAGAATCCTGTCGTCAGTTGTTGGTCCTGTGGAGGATGGCACTATGGTTATATAAGCTCATACAAGAAACAAAAGTGTAGAAAATGTCACCCCTTAGCTTGATAGTACTGATTTGAATATATCCAGTAATAGATTGGTGTCCATTTCCAGGACAAAGACCTAGACAGTTTTGCATAAACTATAAAAAGTTGAGTATTCTTAAATGGTCGTCCAGTTTAACTTCAGCGCAATGCTGCTTCGGACTCAACGTCGATCTCCCAGGAAACGTGGCATCAGTCTGGAAGTCCACCGGTTTCCTCTACATTTCGCGTCTTTAAAAATGCTTTTAGAGGTATTTTAAAACTATTTAGTGAAATCATTTAGGACGTCAAGTTCATGTCAAAGAAATTTAAAGGATTGCGCTATCTTATTAATAGTCATGATCTTAAACTCTTGGATACTGATTGAATCGATAAACTATCTCTTCTGGGAATATCCTTAAATTTGGTGTTTTCTCAAGTATGTTTGTCTCCTTGACCAGTTGTGATGGACGTGTAGACAAGGTGATCAGTGTTCTCCGCAGGTGTGCCTAGACTGATACTAGGACCAGTAAAGGCGAAATCTCCGCCGGGGGAAAGTGGGAGATGATCTTGAAGAGTATTACGACCCATTAAATATCTTTTAATTGTTTTAAAATTGAAAAATTAGTGAGAAAAAGGGAAGTGTTAGGTCAGAAGGAGACATAATGAATCAGTATTCACCATACGATATACAAACTACATAGTTCTTCATAACTAAGGTTGAAAACCGCGTTACTGGAGTTTAATTGGTGTGTCCTACTCATTCAAAACATAGAATTTATTGTCTGAAGCTTGTGACTCATTGGTCACATGAAATAACTACATAATTAACTGTAGTTTCTAATCAACTCACCCCCTTCTCCCGAAACTATAAATCTTTGCCTTGTCAGTTAGTCTTCCTCAAGGTGAGAAAAGTGTCCGAGGGATTAGTCATGTATTGCTGTTTTGGATTGAAGTAACGGTAAGAAAGAACTGCAATTCAGTATTATTTCGTTACAAAACCAGGATAAAAACAAATATTCATCCTCAGCTTGTTGCGGAGTATCTTTTGTGTGTACTTTCAATGTCTTAGTATATATTCAGTTAGATAACCTATGGCAGTAAATAATTCCACAAAATTGTTAGCCTACAGCATTCATCACTCATCATTGAACGCTGACCTTCGATGTTTAAGCCGACTGGTTCAGCTGAAGGCTCGCGGTCAATCATCCACGCAGTTTGGTACGTCGTCGTGTTACGTTCGTTCGTTTGTGCATGATCCCCAGCTAGTTAAGCAATCATCCTCACACTACGATTTTGATTCCGAAATACACTTCTAATGTGGGACGATTATTTTGGTGCTTTGATTTGCCTTTGCTCTATGCAGAACAAATACTGTAGGAGTTTTGGGTATTAGAACTTGCGTTAGTATACACTGCTTAAAACTTGGGCTACCAAAAACTTCGATTAAGAAATGACCTCTAATGGTATTATCTACTCTTGTGTTTATTTAAAATGTTTACAAGCTTCTGACTGACAATTTCCTACTAAATTTGGAGAGAGGCCTGATTGTGGGTGATAATGTATTCCAATACATGAGATAACTGTTCTTTAGTTATGTCCTTGGATTTCAAAATGGACTTATGAACACCTTACAATTAGCTTTCAACTAGATATCGTATGTTTCTTGAAAGAGACAGAGCAGATATATCATATCATAATGGAATGATTTATGCTTCAGCTCAGAGACAAATGTGTCATAGGATATACTGTACGAAGGGAAAATATCATGCAATAAACTCTTCTGAAAATCCTGTACATTTTATAAATACTGTCCAGAATAAAGATATTATTATTATTATTACTTCTCGTAAACATCAAGACTTCCTCAACTCCTAAATATCCCTTAATTTTACAATGTTTTATAGCAGATATGTCTTCAGAGTATAGATAAACTGTGAGGCTGTTTTACCAGAATCAAAATCTTTTCTGAAAGTAAAACATTTGCTCACCTATGTTTATCAGTTTTATCTCTCTATTCGACGAATAACTTAAGTAACCAATAATAAGATTCATTCTTAAGGGATCTAAAACTATTTTCGTTTTGAAAATAACCCACTAGAAGTTTATTCCATTCATTTTATGACTAAAGTGAACTAGCATTTCTTTTGATGCTTTAAAGTCTACATGAATTTATTGGTGCACGAAATCTATGCCGTTAACCAATATCTCATGCATCAGTTATTTCAACGGTCAAGAACTTTACCACAAAGCTATTCTAATCAATATTACATTATGTGAACGAAATGACCAGTTGATGGAAATGGATATGGCCGTACAGTTTTTTAAGAGCTGACTGTAACCTAGACAACACAGATGATATAGTCCTCCCTCCTGAGTGAAGACACTGAGAAAATGCAGAGTCTTCTGAACACCTTATGGAGTAGCAATATTCGAATGTTTGGCATGTGATTCGCTCGTGTCAAATGTAAGATGATTATACACGACTGGACTACATTGACTCCTAGCTAAGAGATAGAGAGTGAAGTGGTAGAGCGTGTTGAACGCTTACTTAGTTGGAATGTTGCATCAGCCAATGCCAGTTTGTGGATCGCTGACGAAGTTTCAGTAAGGATACAGAAGGCTCATTTGGTATGTGCCAACCTACTCCATGTCTGACTTAGTAGACGTGACATCCGGCTGGCTCTCGACCAAAGGCCGTGTATACTGATCGGCAGTCCGCTCTGTCCTCTTTTATGGCTGTGATCGAGACATGGCCATTGAAAGTTGAAGATGTGGAAAGCCTGGCCAGCTGTCTTTCATCATAGGTGTCTGCGTTTTATCTCCTGTATTAAGTGGTATAGCGAGGTGAGCGATATTGAGGTTAGCCGTCGAGTGTTACGTAGGTAAGGAGGGGAAATCAATTGACGAGGATGTAGAGTTACGTCGATTGAAGTGTTTAGAACGTCTGTTACGTATGCCTAGCCATCGCCTCCCTCGACAATGGGCAATGTTAGCTGACATAAGATAGATCAGGTTAGAAAACAGGCAGTGGTGTTCGAACCAACATATGATATGAATCAATGAAATCCACAATAGTTAGTTTAAGCCAACCAATCCTAGAGGTGTAGACTGGCTTCCTATTTGGGGCCCTCGGGATGGTGAAAATCAATGGTGGAGGCAATTAGTGATATGGCTCAAAATCGTTCTCAATGGCTGGTGCAGAATCATTCACCCTTTGTGGTTTGTAATATACAATAAATTTGTATTGTTTTCCCATATTACTATTCACTTTGCCTCATATTTCTGTTCTTTATCTCTCTTTTTTTGATCTCTGTTTACTCTGTTCTCCTTGTGTGGTATATGGAGTAAGTGCTGCAACTGGAACTGCTGCCTATCTGTGCAAAGTTCTATGTTGAAACCAGTCAGTGACTTTAACCTGTCCATATAATTTTCAAGAACCTAGAAGACAACAAGTTTTGATTGAATCTCTCTCACAGAATTCATATAAGTGAAATTGAGAATTACTATGATTTGAGGTCTATTAATGCTGTTGTGGTGAGTACTACTTACAATCAGATATAAGTAGTATATCGGCAAACAAATTCGGAAAAGTAACAATACGTTTTGGGGCATTGAGAAAAGCAGTTAAAGAGGAAAACTGTGGAATGAACTTCACAACACTGTGCAAAATCTAATGTGCTACCGAATGTGGTGATATTTGACCAATTTGCAAATGATGTGCAAATAAAGACTTTCACATAAGGTATACCAGATTCATGTAAATATAATGCGTTTGTCCTAACATACATTGACTTCGAGCCTCAGTGGTCTATTCTTCTTTACACTGGTCGTATACTGGCATCACATAATTGTCTTTAGTGTTGTTTTGTTCTCTGAGCTGCACTGTTTAATACACACGAAGCTTTTATTATCCTCCTAGACAATATCTAACTAAGCGGCAAATTCTCTCCATTACCCCGATACAATACAGCTTGTCGGGGAGGTGGAGTGGATGATGGGACTTACAAAGCGAACCTTTCTTGATCCTTGACTTCCATTTTGTTCTGTCATATGCGTAAGTAATTTCATTATTTAAGCCAGTGCCAAGAATAAATACTCCGCGATAACTTTGACTGATGGTGACGTTATAGATTGCGAATTGACAGAAGATAGAATTCACTGGTCATGGGATTCCTTTCCAGTGGCTTGCCTAGTAACTTGAGGGTCCTGGATTCGATCCTCAATGGGAATATGTGTGTGTACTGATGACCAGTCCGAAACTAAGACGAGACCACTGTCAAGTACTCCTTGGTTTATAATGGTTCTTTAACTGATATCGATGCGTAGTCTAGCCTAAAACCAACCAAATCCCTTCATACTAACACCTGAGAATTTAACAGTACTAAAGACAATTTAACAGCAAGGAACGATTTCATGTTCTTCACGTTCAGATAATCGATTATGAAAGTTTCGCTACCAAGATGACCGGCTTAACTAAATGTCGTTATACTCCTGATAATATTATAGTAGTCATTTATTCAAATTGCATTTTCATATGCATTGAAAAGAACATTTCCTCCCGATAGACTCATTCCAGTTTACAACACAGTATGCTCGTTTATTCAGTCAAAAGTAGATAAGTATTCTTCTCTTGTCAACTCCATTCACCAATTCACCTGCACTTACGGCAGCAAGTATATACGAAGGACTGAGAGGACAGCGTTTACTAGATTCCCCGAGCATATCCCTAAAAGTCTCCGTTTAAAAGGCAGCCAAGCGTTCTCACTTCTAACTGCTAGATACCGACATACAGTGGAAACTAGTCAGGCTTTTAAAATAGTCAATACACAATGGAAACCATGGTTACTTTGGTTCACAGCATCAACTGCAATCAAAAGACTTTGATCCAATCTCTTTACACAAAAAGATAGCGTGACTAATTTCTCACTACCCAGATAACTGTAGTTGCTTTGTTCGGGTGCTTTTGTGTTTTGTTCTGTTGCATAACATTCCACTCAGTCTTGATTTTGATTTTCACTCACTGAGTTGAACTCACTATTAAAGTTCCAAATAAACTAAATTAAATTATTTTGCCTATTTTATAATTTTACTTCACTTTTCACTCCCACCACCGCCTTCCTGAACTCTCCATCACATTATGTATAAATTAACTATGTTGTTCTGTCTTGTATTTTGTCTCTAATCTGTCTTTGTTCCCAAACGAAATTTGAACTCTACCTTCTTGTCTTATTACTACATAATTAGTTACTGTTTTAACATTAAATACCTGTCTACTTACATTATCTTTGAAATTATGTTGCTGATACTTTCTATCTATAACTTGAAGTCATTGTAAAATGCATGGTCAGACACCACTTTGTTACGACGTATTTAGGATGTACGCAGTTGAGGAGAATCCACGGGATAAAACGTGCTCGAATTACCCTACAAATATGTGCTCGTTCTTTCTATATTCAAAATAATTAAGGGAACAGACTCTATGAAATTTATTCACATCTTAAGTGAGTTATAGGGATAACATTCAGTTATCAAAGATTTCTAAAACCATTTCTTGACAAATATATGCACTTAATAAATGTATTCTTATTGGAGTTACGCTGGGTAATTGTAATTCTTCTTCACAGTAAATTAGTTTATTTCGTATTTTTGAAGTTACTTATAAGTAGTATAATGTTTAAAATATAATATTCTGCCGGCTTCAAGCTTGAGAATTTCGTGAAAGATGAGAAACTGAGTCAAATAACCAACAATGACAGTTACCAACGTGAGAAATTTGAAGGCGCATGATACATAGACCTAATTTTCTACACTTCATTTTTGCATATCTGTTTGTATTTCTCTCAACCCACTTATTGATTTATGACCCAATTTCTGAGTAGACCATGAGCTATATCATGCGACAAGTTCTTAAATAGAACCCGAATGGGAAACGGCTAGTGGAGCATTGTTCCTGGGGGGGCATGGAGGAGGTCATGCGAGAAGGAGATATGAGCTTATGGAGAATTATAGAGCTGGCTAAAAATGACCGTGAAAAGAAGGGTGAAACATTTATATGCTGTCAAAACGCTTTGCTGCACTTGAAACCCAATGAAATAATAATAATTGTTTACAAGCACTATTGTTGACATTAATTTGATAGTTACAATTGTAATCGAATTAAGAGGTTTTTAGGTGGTTGTATTTCACTACCTAGTCGTCTCATTTCACTGTTTGGTATTGTTGACCAGTCAAGACACTTGAATTGAGTAATACACTTCTGCTGGAAACGTTTATTGAGATTTTCTTCGAATGATTCAGCTTCTTTGGCTGGAATGATATCAGGCTTTTCAATTTGTTTGTTAATATCTACCTGAATGATTGTATTTGTTTTCCTGTAGAAAGAGGGGAAGTATAAATATATTTGTAAATTCGTTAAATTAATAAATGTATTTTGGTTTTCAGAAGACATACAGAAGTAAAACAAGGCTGGCTACCTATTATCACCGATGATATTCTTAATTGCTGTGGACTGGAGTATGCGTCAGACTGTGCGGTGAGGTCGAGGAGAATACACTGCACCACCCGATAAGAAAACTCTAGAAGATCTGAATTGCGCAGATGACATATATCTGATGTCACATAAACTCGAAGACTTGCAGGCGAAAACCAACAAATTGACTGAAGAGGCGAAGACAGGATTCCAGGTGAACATAGAGATGACGGAGGCGATGAAAATAACCAACGAACCGCAACAACAACAACAATCAGTACCAATCACCATCAACGAGGGAAATTTAGTTGAGGTTACTTCCTTCAATCATCTGGCTAGGAAGCATGGTTTCAATCACAGACGGACACCGCGGATGAAGATATCAACACCAGTCAGAATCGGAAAGGCAAGATGCGTCTTCATCAACCTGAAACCAGTTTGGAAATCTTCCTCACTCCACCTCAGAATAAAGAACAAGATGCGAATTCTATTTAACACAAATGTGAAGTCAGTCAGTCAGTTCTTCTATATGGGTAAGAAACTTGCACTGTGCGTGAGTCACGAAAAGGATTTCCAACAGGCTGCTACAGACTTTTGTCAACGGCTACCCACTTCTCTGGCTGGCTGCATACTGAAGATCTGCTGGCCATAATAAATTAGCAACATGAAACTCTGGCTGGGAACAAACCAACGAAGAGCCGATTGCTC
The DNA here is from genome assembly GCA_944472155.2 of Trichobilharzia szidati. NCBI lineage: Eukaryota > Metazoa > Platyhelminthes > Trematoda > Strigeidida > Schistosomatidae > Trichobilharzia > Trichobilharzia szidati. The sequence continues at coordinate 86,423,815 of OX235272.1, forward strand.
AACAAATATGCAGGAGAAAATGGAGATGGATTGGGCATACGTTGAGGAGATCGTCGAATGACATCGCGCGCAATGCAGACCATCGCTCGAGTGGAATCCCAATGGGAAGCGACGAGTAGGTCGTCAGTGAGAGGTTGACATGGAGGAGATGGTGTGTTGGAGAGGAGGAGGTGAGAGATTATGGTCAATCGTGAACCCAGTTGAAGAGGACAGCAGAGAATAGAACGAAGTGGAGATGTGTTGTTGAAGCCCGATGTTCTACTCGGAACCCAAGGGAATAATAATAAAAACAGCTTTGAAGGGAAGTTACGAAAACAAATCTCATCTTGTTGACTTGTGTTCTTAAATTCTATAATTCAAGTTAATTTACGCAACAGTTAGAAAAATAAATAAATAAACATCTTAGAGAATATATACAACAGAAACTTACTTCTTGTTCACTTCTCTATGATCTTCTAAATAACGATTTCTCTTTGAGTTGATTCGATGCACTTGACCTGGTAGAATTTCATGCTTATTCAATACGGTTATCGTTGGTAGTATAGTTAACAGACGATATTTGAAATCAGGTTGTAGAACAATAGAATTTCCAAGTAAATTTAGTTCACGTAGAAAATGCATTCTTGACAATTCTTTTTCAACTTCCTAAAATAGTGAGTAGTAGTGTAGAGATTGATTAAAAATTAATTAGTTCGTAAACCCACATACAAGACAATATTTTAAGTCAAAATTCATATGTGTATATAATTTTTGTGGCTGTTGGTTATCTGGATGATAAGAATCGGCGTAAAGTAGTAACCATCTTATGATTCATCGTGTGATCGGATGACTGTTAAATCTCATCTTTTTCTTACTTTGGCTAATCAGAACCTTTATTTTTTGCTGGCATTGCCGAAACGCCTACCAATCAGAACAGTCTATTATCACTACCATAAGCAGATTTTAATGGGTTAAAAATATATAAATACGACGTAATTTTCCGTAATAAAGTCATATACTAACAGTCACAGGCCAGTCTTTACCTATTGATATTTACGTCGCTCAGTGAAGTGGAAAGTACTGAAGACAAAAAGATGTTTCATACAACTGGTTCCCTTGATAAATTTCGATAAAGAAAGGAAGACGGAATTTGCAGTATAAAATGATATCATTCTATTTCACAGGTTCTCATCAGCTACAGACTACCTGAAATTACAATGGTTATATAAATGATAATAACATACTTCAATGTTTGCGTAGTAGTAGAGAAGAGATAAAATTGACGCATCCAAAAAAGAATGAATGAAAGCATTACAATTTTTAGTTTAAGTTATCATCATCAATTTATACACTTTCAGAGTTGAAAAGAGGGGGGAGGGGTAAGACAGAAAACAGAAAAATTGATTAACAGAAACAGTGTTAGCTTGTAGGTCCACATGGCAACTCCAAAAAACAAAGGCGGTTACAGTTTATGGGATTAAGATTTGTTCAGTGAGTTGAGATCACTGAATTAGATGACTAATTATTGCAATCAAAATTCAGTTACCAAGGGAGTGAGAGGTTAATCACACTCCCTTTCTGTATACACAGGTCTGGTTTAAATCGTTTGATTGCGATCGCTTCGGCAAATCGTAGTAAATTTGCTGTCCTTTGTCTATTTAATATTTTGAAGGACTTAGAAATCTCTACGAGATGTCCGGTATCAACAATATGTCTGGTAATTGCACTCTGAGAATATTTGCTTCCTTTCAGGCATAGGTTTCTTGGAATGTGTTCAAAAAACCGGATAGAAGCCCTCCTTTCTGTCCTTCCAATGTACTTGCTCCCGCAAGTGCACGTAAATTCATAAACGCAGATGGAGGTGACATCAGCAGGGTATTTATGCAGTTTTGAGTGGATTATAGAAGGAGTGGTGTTGTATACTGTTATGAGTTTTGCTGCCGGGAAGCTTCGATTTATTGCTCCTTTCAGTCTTCTGTCAATCTTTTGTGACATTGCATCTCCTTTGAATGGGAGACAAATAAACACTTTTTTCTTTTCTACAGTTGGATGCTTTTCTTTCTTATCTTTTTCTCTGCTATACTTCTGTATAAATCCTTTAGGGTATCCATTTTCCCTCAGACATTTCTTGACGAAATCTAGTTCTTCTTCGACCTTGTTTGGTGAACATAGCTTCCTGGCTCTGTCGTACAAAGTCCTCACTAATCCACGTTTATAGCTTGTGGGACAAAAGCTGTTATAGTGAAGATATTGTCCAGTCCAGGTTTCTTTTCTATAGATGGACTTTTCAATCATGCCTTCGTTTGTTCTTTTTACATTTAGATCCAGGAAATTGAACTCATTTTTATGTTCATATTCCATGGTGAACTTGATATTTGGATGGATCTCATTTAGGCGATCATATAATGCCGATGCGTGATCCATGTCGTTGCAAACAACAAATGTGTCATCAACATATCGGCGATAGTAGGTTGTTCCATTGATAGCAGAAATTAGTTGTGTCTGTTCAAGGTAGCCCATGAAGATATCAGCCAGGATAGGTCCCAGAGGTGAACCCATAGCGACCCCATCAATTTGCCGGTAGAGTTGATTGTTGAATTTGAATTGTATATCTCTTGTGCAGAGCAGCAGTAGTCGCTTCATCTCTGTTTCCGGTAACGGTAGTAGATCCGTTTGTTTACAAATGGTATCAATCGTTTCCATCAGTGGTACGTTTGTGAACAAGGAGGTCACGTCATACGATACCATGAGTTTGTCTGATATGTCAATATTGTCAAATTCCTTGGAAAATTGGTAGCTATCCTTCAGGCTATGGGTTGCAAATTTAATTCGAATTGGCTCTATGGAATCAGCTAACCATCGAGCTAACTTGTAGCTTGGTGAGTTAATCATTGACAAGATTGGTCTTAAAGGCACGTTTACTTTATGGATTTTTGGTAGGCCGTACATAGACGGCAGGCGTCCACCTTTCGTCTTCCTTTCTCTATCGAAACATATAGGTGTATTTGGCATTTCAGTTCATCGAGTTAATAATATTGTACCCACACTTAAGCACATTCGGTCATATTCTAACGGTAGAAGGGAAAACACTCGGTAAAGGAATGTTTATTTGATATTTCTGTATAGCCAGATTATGTACACCTTATCTATAAATCATCATTTGCACAGATCTTCCGTGATGTTCTACTTCTGTTCTTCAAATTGTGTTTCTTTGTCTTCCTTATCAGGTCTCCCATGTTTCTCTCCAACACCGAATCATTTGCTTTCTTTGATATTTGTATGCTGATAAATGTCTCTTTATGTACTACTGATAAGTCATATGAGTAGCACAGTATGAACTGCCAGCGCTATCATATCAGTTGGCGATAGATATATAACAAATGAGCGACGAGTTCATTTCAGCTGGTGATACAGATTATCAAAATGAAACAGACTTAACTCATTCAACTTTATAAGGAAAATGAAGTTGGGGAAATAAATTATTCGGCTGCATAGTGATTTTTATTATGATTATATATTATTTGGATAACCAGTAAAAGTGAGGAATCTGTTAACTGCTTCTATATTTCAATTTAGGATTACTGACGCCTGACAACTTACCATGTCATGCAATATGGATCACAGGTATGCGTCAGATGTTACTGTCACCATATCACTATTCATTTGCCTAGTGGGGATTCAGTGTATTTTGTTTATCAAACTTCTGACTACCCATGATGTTTCACTACCATCTTCCATAGTTGTTCTCACAGAAAGAATAAATACTTGAAATTCAATTTTGATTTTCCCACTGGCTGATTGGACGGTAATGTCCGGCCTCTGTTGACAAACAGACTCCTTGTGAGTATGGTTTGGAGATGTCTGAGGATTAACTTGAAGTAATCTTGGTGGATGGTGACTAACAGTGGAATCCAGATTGAATATTTCATACGATAAGTGATATGACCGTTAATACACTTGTAGTTGTGCCAACAAATTTCCTATCTAGTCAGTTCGCGAGCTTATTGTTCTAAGCACTATTAGCAACAGCAGCACGATAGGATACAGCCGAAATCGCGACGCAGGAAGCGAAGACTGACTGTTGACGTGGAGAGCTTCTACTATCTCGTATTGACAGCGAAATAATTTGAAAGCGCTTAAATATATATATGCTTTGAATGACCTCGAGAGGTACTAATTACATTGACAAATTAAAGCAGTCAGTAACCAATAGGACTTCAAGGGTCATAAGTGGGGTGAGGGAAAATAAGTTCTATAAATCAATAAGTTGGGTGAGAGAAATAAAACCAGACATATAATAGGGACATGTAGAAAATTAGGTCTATATACCAAATGGAACTTGTGTCCCAAGTGGCCTAGTGGATAACGCTTTGATGTCTGAAACAATGTGTTCTGAATTCGTGTCTCAGTGAGAACCACACCATCCACTTGGGAGTGTAGATGCATCCAGTGACGAGTCCCAAATAAGACGAAATGCGTATCCTGGATTCCACTGCTAATCACCAATCACCAAATTACTTCAAAGAATAATGACCTTCATCGACTGTATCTTCAGAATGAAATTTCTAAGTATCGATCTAGAACCAAAGCACAGATGAACATTAGAATGTTGTTCACTTGGAAAGTTTATGCATAAGGGACAGTAGCAACCATAAAATATGATGGATTCAGTTTCAGCGTAATGGTTGATAAGGAGACTTAAGATAGAGTTATTCATTGTTCCTTCCTTGCGTAGTTTCTTTTGTTGATAATGATTTCCGACGAAAACTTTATGGAAACAAATCATTTCACTTGAAACCATCCAAATGAAAGTAGTGTAAACTCAGGAAGTCAGGTTTCTTTAAAACTAGGCCAACAAGGAACCAACCTATCTTGATTTCAAATTCACAGTAGAGTTTTGCTAATGATTAATGCTTTTTAGTATAATTTTAAGCTATGTGCAAGCTATCATGTTTCCAGACTGTAGATGTTATAAATTTCCTGGAGTAATTTGAGCGCCGAGTCAGATTGAATCATTATAAATTATTTAAAATAACTCCAGAGTCGTCAGGAAAAAATTAAAACAAGACTTTTCTGTATACGTTTCGCTGTGTAAGCCACAGCTTCTTCAGCAGCAGAACTACTCGGATTTTATTAAACAAAATACATAGTCAAAATTTTTAACATAAATTGAAGCTAGTTCCTTTGAAGGTCACTTATCAGTAGACATTTGTACCAACAGAAAAGTGTAAACAGTCACCACAATATTTCCTGGAATAATTTAAGCGCCGAGTCAGATTGATTCATTATACATTATTTAAATTCATCCCAGCGTGTTAAGAAAATCAAAACAAGATTTTTCTGAACGTTTCACTGTGTAAGCCACAGCTGCTTCAGCAGATTTATTCGGATAAATCTAGGATTAATTTACATAATTTATAATGAAGTCACCACATATTTGTAATGACTAATGTCAAATTGTCATATATGCGTATTTGTCTGTATGAGTGTGTGTGTGTGTACGTTGTTTGTTATATGGAAAACACGTCAAAACATGGAAATATTTTATAATATGGTCATAACATAGAATTGAATTTGTGTTTCTGCCTCATCTGTTCTGCTTCATTAGAGTCTGCCATATAGATGATAAGTTTATCCCTTCTTTCCTATTCACTGCATTCGATGTGGTTAAGATGTGCAAGGCTCCAGAGGTCAACCTTTCTTTATGTGAATAAAGCCTCTTCCCAGAATTTTGACATTGTCGAAATCAATCTTATGTCCGCTGTCCATTGAGAGCATGCATTGCTATAGCTGATCTTTTTTCTAGACTTTTTAATTCTACTTCATTTCTAGGTGGACGTTTCGTGCATAGTCTATGTTCATTCACTCTGACCTTCACCTGTCTACTGCTCTCCACTATATAACAAACTTCACATTTTGAACACTTTTTCCTATAGACATAATTACTTTGTGACATCTTGGGAAACATAACCTTGACATGCACCAACGCTTTCTCCAGAGAATTAGAGGGCTTGAAATAGACTTTAATATTATATGAAGCAAGTAGTCTTTGAAGTTGTTCAGCTTTCTCCTTTCATTATGGAATGGCTATCGTCGATAGCCAAGGTTTTTCAATTCTCAGTTTTCCCTTCTGCTCCTTTTTTTGGTAATATTATTTGGTAGCTTTTTCGGATAGCGATTTCCAATCAAAATTTGTTTTATATTGGATATCTCTTTCTCCATATCATCATTATCTGTTCTAGTGTTTCTAGCTCTGTTAACGAGATTTAAACCTACTGAAACTTCCATTCTTATTGGATGATCTGAGCGGAAACTCAAATACTTGTTGGAATGTGTCGGTTTCCTGTATATCATGTTCTTTAGTTTCTCGTCAGTTTGTCTTTCTTTTTTACAAGACAATCCAGAAAGGCTAGAGTTCCTTCAGCCGATTCTACTTCATTTTTTTAATTCCTTCAGGTTCCTAGTGAAACATAGGGCTTCAAGCTAGAGGCTTGAAGTTTCTGTAACAGTGTTTATTTTACAGGATGGGGTTGCTAGCCTCATGCCCAACCTTTCCTTTTCATCAGCTTTTAGTTCTGGCTTAGCGAGGTAAAGGAGTGCGCCGGCCAGCGACTGAACCCCGGACCATGTGCATGGTCGGCGAGCGTCCTAACCGTTATGCCACCGACGCACTACTTCATTAGTAAACTGTATATATTCTGAGATTTGTGCTTTTTTTGACGTTTGATCGTTGGGCATGGAGTAGGAAAGATTCCTTGACTCGATTTTACCTTTCTTCGGATTTATTAACAAGACATATCTGCATATATATTTTTGTACAGTCATTCAATATATATATCTTAAGAAAATTAACAGATTTTAACAATAACAATAAAATTTTCTGAAAAAATGAGGGCTTATAAACTTGCCTGTAAATTGCCAAGATGATTATTAGATAAATCCAATATTTCAAGGCAATGCAATCTATATAACTGTCCACAAATAGTATATAACTGATTTGATCCCAATCTTAATTCTATGAGACCTTCACATTTTGTTAAACAATTATTCAAATTTTCAATTCTATTATTATTTAACCATAAACGTTGAAGATTTGGAAGTGATGAAAAGACATTTTCATCGGGTATTATTTTCAATTGAAGATTTGATAGATTTAAATCAGTTAATAAGAACCAAACAGAAGATGATAGACAATTAGAATGTTTTAACTTGTAAATTCTTTCAAAATCTTCTAAACGACATTTCAATGCTTTAAACAAACGATACAGTTCATTCTTTTGATTTTCGCTTGAAATAGAACATTTTAAATTATCTAAATAATTCAATGGATCAATGTACATTGATTAATTTGACTGATTTAATAGAATTCACTTAATTTATTCATAGGTTATTTATTTATATTAAAGAAAACTGAGAAGTAACGACCTTGTGTTTGAATAAAATCACCTGAGTTACCATACTGACCTTGTAAATATATAAACATCCAATCAAATCATTCCAAAATTTGTACTTATTTCTCTTAGTACTTTGTTTTAAAAAAAGTACTTTGATTTTAAAATAAGTGGTTTCAGGATTTCATTATGAGCTGACATCAGTTAAAGAACCATTGGAAAATCAGCTGGGAGCACTGGCCAGCTGCTTCGTCTCAGTTTGGGACTCCTCATCAGTATGCACCCACCGGGGTTCATGAGTTAGCAGAAGTTAGGATTCATGGGCCATTGGATCGGATCCCATTAGTTTAATGGCCTACGAGGTCGCCTTATAACCAGAATGTCCTGGGTTCGAATCTAGGCGGTGGGTGCGTACTGATGAAGAGTCCCAAACCAGGCTGACGAAACAGCTGGACAGTACACCCTGCAGGTTTTCCAATGGTTCCCTAACCGATTTCAGCTCATGAAGAAATCCTTCAACCAATCAAATAAAATCCCTACAAAAACTAATACTTAAAAATTTAAAGTAATTCGCTTTTGCGGAATTCCCGTTTTTCTACACAATTTAAGGGTACTGAATTACCTCCTTTTAATCATGCGATTATATTTCAAGACTTATTTAGTGCACTTGAAAACATTTTTCACTCAGTTTTTTTAGTGTTTATTTTCTTTTTCATCCAGAATTAAAAATGCAGTTTATCTCGGACAAATGGTAGCTTTATAGACCTCCACTGGAAAGGAATTGTTGTCCAGTACACTTTAATTTCAAGTACCACTCTAGCTGAGTTCATTTCTTCCCTTCAATCGTTTATTTAGACGGTCACTCTAAACATTAGCAACCCAAAACGTACTCACATCATAATGACCTTGGTGAATATCTGTCAACCAATCACATGAGTCCAAAATAAGTGCACGTAATTTAAAAAAAGAAGTTTATAGAAAAGTATTTTTATGTTAAAAAAGAAGTAGTTATACAGGGCAACGTTGTTGTATGTGTTCCGAGAATACCTCCCAATTTCCTATAGGATTCCTTATTGATAGGTCAAACTGATTTACGCACATGAATTTATCCAGATAAATATATATCATGCTGTTACGTGACCCATTTACTTTTCTGATCCTCTTTTTTTAAGTGAGTCCATAAGCTTTCGATGGGATTTGGGTATGTGTCGCATCGAAAGGATTAACAAAGTCATCTCTATGATTGGCGACATTGCGAATATAGTCTCAGAGATCACAACTGTCTATAACTACTCCATTGATCTGCGTGTATTTTTGTCCCTGCGAACACTAAATGTTCAATAGTCGGTAGTAAAACATTCACGTTACGATCAGGTGTCGTACAATCCCAAAACCCATTACTGATAAGCATTCAATCTAAAAGCAACTGCATATCTTCTTGAACTGATTTTTTGTTACAGCAGTTACAGCAGTCCTTCTTTTGGATTGCTATAGTTTAGAATTATCATTTAGCGTATTACTCAAAGCAGCTGGCTGACTACAGTAGTGTAGAGTTCTTACTTCTGTTACGAATGAAGTTGCAGCTTTTAGCTCTATTTGATCAAGACATTACTATGCATCGCATATATAGGATACCATTTTTAAGGGTTTTTTAAGTTTTGATATGATTTTATACGTTTTATAATCCATAGGTATTTTTCTTCACAACTTGCTATAAATGCCATTGCATGTTGTCACTTAAGATTTATGCACAACCTACTAAATCTCCGAAGATATACTGATTCTGATGAAATTGCCTTACCCACTTTAAGTTTGATATCCTTTGAAAACTCTAATATTTCAAGAAATAAGTGCATAATTCCATACTATCCAATCTAAATATACAGGATTGTTGATATTCCAGTTAACAGTATGTTAGATTATGGAGGAATAAGAATAATCCGAGCATTGAATCACAGTGTGTAAAGGAATTTTTGGCATAGTATATCAAATGCACATGAAATGACCATCGGATACTAGACAAAGTGGTTAGCAGTCCTAAGTGTTGATCAACACCTAATGATCAGATGTCCAGTGGGACTGTCCGTGATTGGTGAAGCTGTAAACGCTTAGTGCTAGATGCTGGATTCATTTCTCGGGATTCAGTAGAACTAAGTTCATTATTTGTCGATACTTATCAGCAAAGTGCGCCTACAACTCTCAGGAAGTTATTTTTTTTCTTTTTGAGACCAAAACTACTAACACTATTGACTAGATGACAAAACGCATTCAGGGTCTAATTGTAGTTAATTGATTAATTAAATTGCGCTTATGGAATCCATTGCTGA